>CM067317.1:34578634-34611575 GCA_034231615.1 Meghimatium bilineatum | reverse complement strand
TGTCGCCACGTTATGTACAGTGTTTAAAGCATTCGATACCGTTAACAGAGAAGGACTGTGGAGGTGCTTACAAAGTTCGGATGCCCCCCAAAACTTGTCACTGTGATACGACAATTTCATGACGGTATGATGGCTAGTGTTATCTGCGACGGAGGAGTATCTCCTGCATTCCTGTCACAAATGGTGTAAAGCAGGGATGTGTGCTGGCCCCTACTCTTTTCAGCCTGTTATTTACAGCCATGTTACGAAACACACCATAGTAATGAAACAGCAGGCATAATGATCAATTACAGAACGGATGGTGGTCTTTTCAATTTACGTCGTCTAAAAGCAAACAGGAAAACTAAATCTAGTACTGTTAGAGAATTACTTTATGCTGACGACTGTGCATTGTATGCTGACTCTGTCGTAAACATGCAGAGCACCATAGACCGCTTCTCAAAGGCCTGCAACAACTTTGGTCTCACTATTAACACCAAAAAAACAGAAGTCATGCACCAAGCAACATCAAATAGCCAACATACTGCTACTTCCATCATCGTCAATAAGGAAAAACTGCAGGTAGTCGACAATTTTACTTACCTTGGAAGCACTCTCTCTCGCGATGTCAACATTGATGTGGAAATTAACAAGAGACTGGCAAAAGCTAGTGCTGTATTTGGCGGATTACGCAAAAATGTATGGGACAGAAGAGGTATAAGAACAACCACCAAACTACAAGTATATCATGCTGCTGTTATACCAACCTTACTATACGCCTGCGAAACGTGGACAGTGTATGCTAGACATGCAAGAAAGTTAAATCATTTCCATCTTACCTGCCTACGTAAATTACTAAACATCCATTGGTGGACAAAGTACCAGACTACGAGATCTTGGAAAAATCAACCTCAATAAGCATCCACACAATACTTATGAAGGCGCAGGCACGCTGGGCAGGCCATCTTGTGCGTATGGAGAACTCGCGATTGCCAAAACAAATATATTATGGAGAACTCAAGGCAGGATTTCGAAAAGCTGGTGGACAGAAAAAGCGTTTCAAAGACACGCTCAAGTCATCCTTGAAACATCTTAACATTGACGTAGGCGCTTGGGAGAGCCTCGCTCAGGATAGAACGGCTTGGCGTTACAGCATTAGAACGGGAGCACTAGCGGCAGAAGAATTCAGACAAGAAACTGCAAGACAGAAGCGGACACGTAGAAAAGAAAAAACATCTCAACCTCACACAGATACCTTCTATTGTTGTCAATTCTGTAAAAGAACATTTTGTGCGCGCATTGGACTTGCTAGTCATTTAAAAACGCACTATTAACTTTATTATTTTATTATTTATTGTTATTATTATTATGGTTGAGTTTTGGTCATCGTCGATCACGACGGACGAACATCATCATGTACAGTGTGAGTGTTTTAATTTATCCTCCCACAGATAGAAAACAATCCAGTCCTTACCGTGAGTTGAACCATATAGACATCACGAGACCAACGCTCCAGCATTTCGGCCATACGCCACACATATACTAAAGAACACATACTAATATGCCCAAAATCGAACCGTGATCGGTATGATCAGAAATCTGTCTTACTATGACAAAAGATCGAATTAACGAACTCGTGTGGAATCTAGTGGCAAAGTGCTGTCACGATCTAACGGTCTAAGTTCGGCTACGGTTTTGCAACATTTCTTATTTTCTCTTCTATGTTTGTTTGTGTGTATTGGTCGAGCGCATAATGTACCAGTTTGGCGATTGTTGGACGATTCCTATTTACATTCACCTGTCTGTGAACTTTCACATAAATTTAGTCTTCATTAGAGACTCTAGTAGGTGCAGATTGACATTTGTTTCACACATATTCATGTTAATGTTTGGGAGAGATGGAGAAAAACGCTCTGTGCTATGTTATTTGCTGCACATTTAAAAAAAATACATTTACATTGTATATTTAAGTCATGCACTATTATTCGTGTGCATATTTTACATCAGATGAACCCCGACTAAATGTTGTCGGGGGCCTGAATAGAAAACATAGAACAGTGACACTATTGGCTGCCATACATGTCGAATAAGGGTGGAGGAGGAGGTGGCTTCCCATCCTATAGAGGTTCAATAGACACAGACGTCATACTGATGTTGGATGTGTCAAGCCGTTAAAGCGAAGATTTCGCAATCAATATGTAAACCATGACACAACACATTCCGCTATTCGGACTTATCTTGTTAATCATTAGGAATTTGAGAACGCACGTAGAAGAATTAGCACTAAGTGATGTAGGCCTACTTATGTGTGTCGCCATGACTTTCTGCTTGGGAGAATAATGTTGTAGTTTCCCATTGCTTTCCACATCCAAATGGGAGATATCCATTATATCCGCTACCTTTGACAGTATATTAAAAAAATATATTCCTAAATATCAAGAAAACAGAAGTAATTGTTATTTCAAAGAAACAAAATAAGACAACTTGCAATATAAAAGTGAATGAAATAGTATTAAAATAGGTCTATCAATTCAAATATTTAGGTACAAGGATTACAGCAGATGAAAGGAGTTCAATAGAAATAAGCAGAATAGGGCAGGTAAAAACAACATTCACACAAATGAAAAATATATTGTGTAAAATAATCTTATCATTGGAGGTGAGGAAGATAGTTTTGCAGTGCTATATAACTCATATAATAGATGTGAGTCTTGGACAATAAACAAACAGAAAAGTGGGAAATTTTAGGCAATAGAAATGTGGATCTACAGAAGAATGCTGAGAATACCATGGACTGCCAGGAAAACTAATGTGGAGGTGCTTAAAGAGTCAAAGGGCGAAACGGTGCTTTATCAATAATATAAGAAAAAAGTCAATCTTCATTTTTTGGCCATGTAATGAAACAATGAGGGTTTGGAGAACATAGTCACAACATCCAAGATTGAAGGCGACAGAGAAAATATTAAACAGTTTAACAACCTGGCATGGCAGGGAAACAACAACGATCTTGATACATAATGCTGGAGATAGAGAGATGTGGAGAGCCATGATCGCCTACACCAGCTGACATGACACCTATTGAATGAACGCAGAAGAATAATAGGCATCTACAAAATTCATGTTAAGTTATTTAGCGGTAACGTTGATAATTCTACGAGCTGCAAAACAAGGACAATAAATAAAACTACAGCCAAGATAATAGAGGCTTTCGAAATGAAGTGCTATACAAGAGTCATGAGAGTATCATGGACAGCAAGAAAGACAATCAAGACGTGCTAAGCAAATCAACGTCCATGAAGACTGGCTTTTAAACACCATATTAAGAAGTACGTCAGGTTCTTTCGGCCATGTGAAGAGATACGATGAAGGTATGGAAAAAGTGTTGTTGGAGGGCGCGATAGAAGGCAGTGGAGGCAAAGGTCGATCAAGACGTTGCTGGACAAGAGATATTTAGGAATACATGAACATGTCGCTAGAGGAGGAGGGACAACTTGTCAGAGGCAGCTGGGATTTATGGAGATTACTAAGGACGACCTGGGAAGAGGAGAAGGGGCAGACCAAGAAGACGATGGACTGACGACATTAAAGATAACATGAATACATCGCTGGAAAATGCAAGCACATCGCCCAAGACAGAGAGAGGTTGAGAGAGTTCATTGGGAAGACAACGTTCTGGAAGGAATACGTCACATGACTAAGGAAGACTACGTTCTGGAAAGAGTACATCACATAACACGCTCTCTCTGTCTCTCTCTCGATATATCGATGTTTGTGTAGTGGCTTCTTAGTGAAAATTTGTTTAGACCACTGTGGGATCATAAGTCAATATATTTGCTGTAGAGATCATATAGAAAACTAATAATCAGTAATATAATTCATATGTACGCAATATTCCAAGAATCATGTATATCAACAGTTTGAACGAAGTTATCTTGTATGGTTCCGGCATGTCCACCCGATACGGCTTCTTGTCTAAAACAATTTTGAAGGGATCAGTAGAGGGTGGAAGATGCAGTTCGGGGACAGAAAATCATGGGTTGACAACATCAAGGAATGGACAAAGTTGAATTCTACACATTAGTCTTCACTGCAGAGGACAGGATAAAGTGTAGATCTCTGTGTGTTGGGCACCTCCTTCTGGCAGTACGTCTAGGAATTTGATTTTTATTTAGGGATTGTTACTACTACCTAGGTCGGCCCAGCGTATGGAAATGGGTAGCATATCTTGAAGGAAAACAAAAGTGACGTTTGTGATGGTGATCATATCATCTCTAGGTTGGTTATCATATCATCCCTAGATATACCGTTGACCAATACAAAAAAATACAGGCCTCACAATGTAACTAGCCTATACTCTCCAATGATATGTAAAAGGGACGGAGTAGGGCTGGTTTTCTCTATCTGGTTAAGTAAAATGTACCTCATATGGTAAGGTACTCTCCTTTCAACCGTGGACGTTAGTCCAATATTGTTATATCAGAGCTTTACAACCATCAAAAATAGTGGAGGTCGCAGATATGGTAATCCAGTCACCACGACCTCTTAAGGCTCAAGTGGATTTCACTATATGTACTTTGTATCTCTTGAAGAAGTGGTATGCGCCTGCTAAGAGATTACCAAGCATAATCCTCAGGTATCTCCAAAAATGTGCACTTGCAAACAAATCGCCACCAACGAGATTGAACCCACGATTTCTTCAGCTCCTAGGCATGTAAGCTTGACCTCTACGCAATGGAGATCCCATATAAATAGAAGTAGTTTATTATTACGTTGTTTGGTAAAACGTAGTTAACCATATGTTTATACTTGCCATATAAGCTTCTTGCGCACTTATAGAGCAGCCAAATTCTATTTAATTTGTCATTTCTCTTTGTAGCTACTAAGGGCTCAACCGAAATCTGGAGTGCGAGAGATAATCGATTTAGTTTCCATAGTGACTGTTATTAAAACGCTTCCTTAATTTGTTATGATTTATTTAGTTGGCGTTATCGAGTGTATCATGCGAGGTAAAAATAAATAAAAGAATAATAGAAAGAGTAAGAATACCAATTCAACTGGCGAACAAATAAGTAACAAATATATTATTTCAACATAACAGTCACGAGACATACATACCGATGTTACTTGAAAGCAAGATTGATGTCATAGAGGAAAACAGATACAAGTGGAGGGAATCAAAAGATGGACAGAACATATTCTTTCAGTGAATTTCGAAACAAAAACTAACAGTTTCAACCTTCGAAGCGTAGGCGGCCTATATATATTCTGGGATTAGAGATTACAAAACCTTTTGCAAAACTTCCATAATGCATTTTCTGTTGATCTTTTAAATTAAAAAAAAATTTCCTCATTTTAATTCAGTGCCGTCCATCACATTTCATATTTTAAAACTTTATATGGGTAGTTCTGGTGTTTGAAGACTATATCTTCATTTCAGTGAATCCAGTTCAGAAATGAGTTTCACGTGAAGATATACAACGAATACAAATACAGAAATAAAGATCTATCAGACATCACGACAATGATTCTACCAATTTCTAACAGGGTGTAGTCCAGCTAGTGACAATGAGTTGTTTCGTCGTTTCTGTGCGCCAATGATCCGACAGCTAATTTCAGAAGTATTCAGGAGCGTTATTATATTCCAAGTTAATCTATATTAGTTTATATTGCTTAGTTATTTTACACAATAAACACACCTAGTTTGATATTCTACAGCGACATGAAAAGCCAGGCAGTAGTTGCTCAGTCCTGCTGTGACCAATGTGGTTGTTCTTTCGGCTTCCAGGAATTACGAAAACTGAAGCTAATGTTTCCTATATGCAGCGAGATATTTCTACAGTGCTTTAATTCATACTCAGGCGACTTAATTCTAATGCGTAAGCGATACTTTGCGAAACTTCATTCTCAGAGAAAATATGTGTGTGCGTGCGGGCGTCCCCCCCCCCTACTCCACCATTTTACAATTGTGTATGTAGACATTAAATCACATCAAAGCCTGCAACTATTTTAGAGGTATCAGTGTTTGCCTACATGGTTGCATGGCTTCAAAACCATAACAGTTTACGTTGATAGAGTAGGCTATCAAATACCAAAATTGGTAAATAGTAAAATCCGTTTTAAAATTAAAGAACATTAACAAACTTCGAGTACTGAAATAATAATGATAGATAAAAAATCATGATAGCCAACACAATGTTTCTTAAAGCGATTAGAAATCCTGAAAGAACTGAACACAAAACAAAATGAACTCTTCTTCTTCAGCATTCATTCTCAAACTCCCGCTGGATCTCTCTTGTAGCAAGACAATAGTCCTTGCTGGATTTCAGCATGATGCAGTCATCACCGAGACGAACGATTTGCACCGATGGCTCGACACATCCGTCTTTGATGGGAAAAAATTAACTCAACAATAGTGTTATATCTCGGAAATTAATCTATTTTTCCCTTGTTAAACATGTTACATGTCAAGCATCTCGCAAGAGACGACTATTGAGGTTTTGGGGTGGAGATAAGTGACCTATCCTGTTTAGGGCTAAAGTGACCAAGAAGGCATGCTTAAGTAGGATGTGTCTGGTCAAAAGGTACAAGTATCGAGCTAGTCTGTAAACAATGACACAATATTCAGGACTATATCCCGCTGATCTGCAGGAGTCTGGGATCGAGTACAGAAGAGAAAATACAAAAAATGTATGTTTTTAGAAATACGTGAGTAAAAAACGGCATTTCTCCCGTTAAGGAGTTGAAGGGAGGGGATTAAATAGCTCTGTGATAAATGACGCAAGCTCTTGCTGTCGCCACGTCATGTTCAGGGTGAATATTTTAATTTACGATCCGACAGAAAAAGTGAATCTGATGCTCTAACCTCTCGCCATACGCCACAATACGTGACTGTAGCTTATTAAGTCTACATGAACAAGATTCCCCCCCCCCCTCTTTCGACACACATTTTTGTCCGTTGCCCCACTGACTCTTAAAAAAGGAAGTAATTTCATTGTCCGCGCCTAACACAGTGTTCTAAAGATTGAATACATGATTTGCCTTGTGGTTTTCAGAATGAGGTAAGCTGATAATTCTAGAATTTCCCCCCTAAAAATCAGACTGCTCTACGTTGGGAAGCACAGTTCTAACGCACAAAAACTTAGCAAACGGCGTACTGACTCTCTTCTGGACATAAAAACACGCCCATACATATCCATCTTCTACTTTTAGTATCACATTTTCTTTTACTTAATATGGAATTACATAGGAATAACTATTTCTCGATTTGGAATGTTTTATTTGACGTGTATTGTGCGTGTTTAGTTGGGAATACATAAAACCGTCTGAACAGTCGAAGGAACTTTGTGATGTTTATTTCTTAATTTTATGCCAGTGCCAAACTTGTGGTAGTTTAGGATTTATGATTGTTTTCCAATGTATCGCGGGTACTTCCATGCTATTGACTTCTAATGTGAGTGCTATGTTTAAGTAATGATGTGTCGGTAGTAGCATATCCAATTCAGGACGTAACGATCAGTCAAACATTTTTTAGTTGTAATGGTTTTCAAGGAAATGTAAATACATTCAATAGGCTGCCATTGTTGTCTGAACGAATACAAATAGTCACAACCTCAGCGAGATTTGAACCTGCTACCTTGGCCGTCGTCCGAGACGCGTTTTACCCCAGAGCTAGACAAAGTTGTGTTACATAGTGAAACAATCTTGTAAGTAAATATTTATAATAATCATACAAGCAATATAAATAATACAAAATAAGTACAAATAATGTTTCAGTCCAAAAGTAATACCTTCATCAGAAACATAAACAGCAAAGAGTTAACGTAGGAAATGACTTGGAAATGAGGAAAATGAGTACTCGCTCGAGATCACATTGTTGATGTCATGCTGCCGGACCCTTCTGTTCAGTTCATCCCAAGCATGCTCAGTTCGAGTTTGAACGTAAATCCAGTACAATAAAAGGTTTAAGGGCTAAGAAATTCCTGGTTACATTAGCACTGCGAGGCCTACGGTTGCTGTCCGGAAAGATTCCCACATCTTGGTGATTGCGGAAGAAAGGCAGAACTATAAATCGCATTACATGATTTAGCGTAGACATCAGCAGTTACGTTACCTGTGAAAACACGAAGGGGAGTACGTGTTCACCCCAAATATGTACAATTCCTCCTCAAAATCTGTTATGCTGGACTATATATACATCAACATAGCTTTCTCCCAAAAGACGACAGGCTCTTTTTCCCCTATTAGCAAATGAGTCATTAAACCAGCTTTCATCAGAGAACATTGTCGACCTCCATTCCGCATTTGAACGGTGAATAATTTGTTGGACCTAAGTCATTCTGTTAATCTGGCGGCGTCTAGTAAGAATAGAACCAATGTTGGGACTTCTGTTTTGCAAGCCAGAGGAGTGAAGTCTTCTTTGCCTAGTGTTAATAAGCCTCCGAGCTCCACGTGTATAAACTGCTGTCTGAGCAGCTGTTTGGAAGGGATGCGCAGATGCGTCAGTACAATATGACGATCTTGAGCTACTGTTGTAACACGGTGTTGACCAGGTCTAGTATTGTCATCAGTGTTACCTGTCGTCAGGATTCGTTGGTGTTACCTTACTATAGTGGACTAGTCAGAATTGAAATGTCTGACAATTTGCCTAGCAGATTGTCATCCCTATTGTAAAGTCCAACAATAGACACGTGAGAAAACCCACAGTAACAGAACTTCTGTCAAGAAAAACCAGATAAGATCTTGCTGTTTGCTTGCCTAAACTTTATTACTTCGTGTGCAAAAGTTCGACCTGTTTCGACTTTTAAAAATACGAAAGAAACATCATATCAATAAAACAATGTGATTGGATTAATCATATATATATATATATATAAACTTAGATATAATGAAGCATGCCTGTGGCCCCTGTAAGTTCCCTGGGGGCCATAAGTTTGCCATACTCTGTTGCGGCAATGAAGATAGATGGATTTGTTGCTCCAGGTCGATATAAACTTGTCTAACACAAACTGTTAATTGTTATGGTTCTGTCTAATGCTTGTTCACAACATGTTGACTTGATAAATTGTATTGGCGAAAGTAATTAATAAGTTAAAATTAGAACCATAAATAATTGAAAAAGAAATAATTACAATTTCAGGGATGAATGGAGATGAAAAACTTGCGTCGGGGAACCATCTGATAATGTGTCTCTGATGAAAAAATATGGAAATTGGCTTTGGAACATATACGTAGGCTTGTATAACGTGGGGCCATTTACGATGTAGAATAGAAGCAGGGCCGTTTATTGTATGTCTTTAATTAAGGGGGAAGGGGTTACTTTAAAAAATGTAATTTCTTCATTTTCGTGTGATTCATAGTGACTTTGGGAAAACCATTGGGGAGACAAATTTGATAGATGGTAAGATACATATATTGCAGAATAACTATATGCAACAACATGCTGGTACAAATGACAAAACGTACAAAGAGAAATTTGTGGTTATAAAAATAAAGACGAGACAATGAATTGAATATGCAAAATTTGAATATTGCAGCCATTCTAAGAGTAGGTAAGGAAACGTCTGTGTTCATTCTTAAATTCCTGCCTGCAGTTGTGTAGGACGTTTCCTAGAAAATGGAATTGTCATTGTTTACAGATTGGCTGCGATACCAGCGTCTTTTGACCGGACATATCTTCAGCATAGCTTCTGTGTAACTTTAACCCGTTATTGGATGTGATAGACAATCCCAAAACTGCATTAGTTGTCTCTTTTTGGCATGCGTGGTAGATCTCAGTGTCACTTTCAGACCCAAGTTACACACAAGACAATAAGGAAACTGAGAATGAAGGAATACATGTTAAATCTTGCACAAGTGTTGGAGACAATAAAAGCTCAAGAGGGTAGTGTAGACCAGGGTTCTGATGTGTTTTTGACCGTGGCTTTTTTTGGGGGGACACATTTTCTTCCTGACTCCTAGTGACTAAAAAAGTCACTTTTTTAATAAGACAAAGCATTTCTAAGTTTTAACGCTATAATTCTTGTTGTTTATCGTTCAAGTTGTTACATTGTGTTCCCGTTCCCAGTTTTAAAAAAATCCCCGTAGCCCCAATGAAGACTGTGGCCACCATGGTTCCTTATCGCCCACACCAAGAATCACTAGTATAGATCTAAAAAACCCATCAAAGGGGTTTAGAAAGAGCACAAGATTGACTTAATAATAAGTATGTTTTCTCAATGTACAGCGACCCTTTCAACAGAGCGGCGCGTTGTCAGTCTAGAGTATCGTTCAGAGCGCATAACTCTGTAGCTCAAGCGATAATCACAAATAACCTCTAGAAAAATACACTTCAAATTAAGACGTCGCGATTTTTGAAGCCACACACTCCTGAACACAAGGCAAGTGGCCATTAATAACTTATAGCTAATAATAGCTTGGATTATGTATGGATTATATAGCTTGGAACGTCAATTATAGTCCCGTGGACTTGGCGGGTTCATTCTTCACATATGAATCTATTTGATTTTTACCGTGATTTCAATTGGTTTTCGACACAAAGTATACACAAAGAGACCAATAAAATTCACGGGAGCAGTCTAAAAACGTCATCTGTGAAGTATGATCCGAAGGAGTCAACAGGACTGTATAAGAGCCTCGTGTGAAGTGTAGAATATTCTATACTATAATACATATGGCTAAGGTATAGATGCTGGACACACTTTGAAGAATCACTTGTGTAACGAGTTCTACACCCACACAATGCTGTTATATCTAATTGAGAACAATGTTTTTGGTGCCAGAGTTCTGTCCTAGTTTAACGAGTGCCGGATGTAACGTTTGGATGTACTCGTTTTCCTTAATTGTTGTTTTAATCTCGCACTTGCAGACCCTTGTTAATACTAGAATTTAATGCTTTCTCTGGGATTTACACATATGGGAATTAATATTGTCAAAATGAGTTAGTGATAACACTAATGTTTCTTGCGTATATATAATATAAACAATGTGTGATTATCAATAGATATCTGAATACGGGATGTGTCACGTCATATTGTAAACAAACATTGCCCGCCAGTTCTTCACAATAGTATACGTTTTATACACGTTTTTTTGGAGCTATACTGGTTAAAAACGTATCAAAATTTGTTATAACGTTGCTGATATCAATTTTCGCAAGTATAACTACAAATTTAAACACTTTAATGAACTCACAGAAGCGTTTGTTTATAACTAACTGTTATTGTGACGAGGTAAATCTAGTAGTATATTCTTGCAGCTAGAAATCAGTGGATTAGGCATGGATCCACGGTACGGATCTCAATGTCAGCAATTTGAAATTGATTGTGAACAGTTTGACATTTTGTGGGATAATATCTAAGTATCAGGGTATGACTGATGTCTCTTGTCACTATTTTTATTAGCTATAGATTGCATTTTAAAAATCTTATTCTTCTGCTTTATTTCTCAAATTCCGGCAGATTAGCAGGATGTAGTCCGGAGAACGAAATGCGCTGTATCCTGGTTTACAGTATTACAACGTTAACTGCGCATTTTGTCCTGACACATCCGACTTCAGCATGGCTTTGGGTCACTTTGACTCTATATGGTATGGGGCAGCCACCTCCATTCCATAACCTCCTTAGTCGCAATCTTACGACATGCATGGAAGGTAAATAATGTTGCTATTATTTGCTCCCCTCTCAGGCCCTTGCAACACACTGGTGGAATTTAAAATAAAAAATAGCAGATAACAGATTTTGTATGCATTGTAACCCTATCAAATAGCTAGAGAACCTGAACTTTGATGACGACCTTACATTACTTCCCCACATCTACAGCATATGAAAGAAGATATTCTAAATGACAAGTCACAGCGAATTAATATACACAAAGAAAAAAAAAGATTGTGAGACTAAATGCAATTAATGGTACCAGATTACACTAGGTGAAATAACCCTACACTAGGTTCATATTCCTGCGCAGCTACACTGATAGAGATTGTGGGGGGGGGGGGGGGGAGATTGACTGGATAAGAATACACCGAGCACAGAGGAAACTTTATTGCGATAGGAAATATATGAAAGTCAATAGAAATTACATCAAATTCAAAACAAAGAATATTCTAGTCAAATGTTAATTCGGCGCTGTTGTATATCTGATAACATGGAGGACAGCAAAAGGAATAACGATAATACTACCAATTTTCATCAATGGATGCTTGAGTAGGATAGAATGCTTTAAATGGTATCACAAGACCGCCAATGAGGAACACATGCAAGGAACTACGCACTTAAAGTACAGTTCATTGATGAAACTTATATTAGCGTCTAACTCGACAGTAGAACGAGGAAGAAGATCACGAGTACAGATAGATAGAATATAAAAGTGCCTTGTATATACATAGGAAAATGTCACATGATTTCAGAGAACTAAATAAAAAGATCGTTTCATGAAACCCCCCCCCCCTTCTCTTTCCCCCCCCCCCCGACATGCGGACACAACTTATGCTTCCGTTCTCAAACCCCTGTAGATTAGAAGATTTAGTCCAGAGAACTAACTGCGTTATGTTATCGTTTACATCTTCGCTTGACATCTGCGCGTTTCAGTTTGACATTAATCAAGGTTTCTTGGTCACTGACAATCTGTGGGATGGGTCAGCCAACCCCACCCGGAATCCCCAGAGTTCAGTCATACGACAGGCATAGAAGGTAACAGTGTAACTATTATTTTTTTGGCATACATTTTTTTGGGCCATCTATTCATTCTTCTGTCATATTTGTTGACCCATCCGCAGTGGTGGCATAGCTGGCTTTTCCCCGCTACAAAAGAGCAAGGTGGTCCGCTTATTTGCATCTCTTCGTCATCCATGGGGGTTAATTGATACAAGACACAAGAAATTAAGACAGGACATGCAGTGGAAATGATTTTTTTTCCCCACAGGTGACATATTGTCAGGCTATTTCCCAACGTTCCTTTCTCGCCTCCTACGACATGCGTGGACATGGGACAGTGACTCTATTATTTACACCTTGAGTTAGAAGTGCAGGCAGAGCCGTAGATAAGTTTATATAAAGAGGGGGCTTTACCAAAATACATGAAAAGCTCATTTACTATTTTTCATTTGTAATTACCTCTTTTTCAATGAGAATTGTGATAGCTTTTTGTTGTTGCGAAAAATCGTTAAGGAATATATTTCACCCACGTTTTGGCTACATTTCCAGCTCTAAAAGTTAGCTTCTGATTTTCCGGGGGGGGGGGGGGGGAGGGGGTTGAAAGCCCATCCAATACATCCATCCTCCTTACCTGCGGGCTTGAGTTTAGGCATTGGCTGCCATACGGTCCGGACATTGGGTAAGGAAGGGGAGGGGCGGTCACTATCATTTTGGAAAAGTTGATGGGGGACAACCAAAACATATTTGGAAACAGAGCGTAAAACGTGGTTAAAATAAGAATAACTCGCACACATATACAACATATGTACATATTAACTACTACTATTGCTGTTTCAAATTATGCAGAGATCGTATGACTAATATGGGTAGATACATCTGTTTTCACTCTCCTTTAGCAATCGACAAGTGTTTTAATGTTATAGTTCTTTTTAATATCTGATTTGACATTATTTAATCCGTCTTGTAGATTCATCATCATCAGGTGCCATGCCCGCTGCTGGTGTAAGCGATCATGGCTCTCCACAGCTCTCTCCAGCATAAGGTGTCAAAATCGTTGTTGTTTCCTTGCTGTGCCAGGTTCTCAAACTATCTAATATTTTCTCGCGTTGTCGCCCTCTGTCTCTGTTGCCTTCAGTCTTGCCCGTTGTGACTATGTTCTTCAAACCTCCCTGTGTCATGAACTGGCCAAAAATGAAGATTGTATTTTTCTTATATTATTGAATAAGGTTCGTTTCGCATTTGACTCTTTCACCGCCTCCACATTAGTTTTTCAGGCAGTCCATGGTATAGTCAGCATTTTTTTTTGGGCAGAACTACTACTCTACTTCCTCTAATTTCCAACTTTCCTGTTTGTTTATTGTCCAAGGCTTGCATTCATATGTTAGTATAGGAGTTATATAGCACTGCGAAACTCTCTTCCTCACCTCTAATGACACAGTCATATTACACAATATATTTTTCATTTTTCTGAATGTTGTTTTTGCCTGCTTTATTCTGCTCCTTATTTCTTCAATATGCTGTAATAATTGTACCTAAATATATGAATTGGTGGACCTGTTTTAATTCTATATTATTTACTTTGATCTAGCAAGGTGTGGTGTTTTGTTTCTTTGAAATAACCATTACTTCTGTTTTCTTTATATTTAGGAAGAAGCTTTTGTCTTTATTTTATTTGACTACTACACCAATTAAATCTTGAAGGTCTTTCTCACTTTTTGCAATCAGAACAGTGTCATCGGCATATCTCAAATTATTTATGTTATGTCCTCCCACTAATATTCCTGGAATATCAACTATTGCACACATTATGTTTTCACTGTATGAAGAGAATAGGTCTGGTGAAAGTACACATCTCTGTGTAACTCCTTGTTTTATTTGTTGAAAATGGCCAAATGGATTTCCTACTCTTATTGCTTCTGTTTGTTGCCAGTACATGTTCTTGATAATTCTTAAATCCTTACTATAGATGTTCAAATTCTCTAGCATGTGTATAACTTCATTATGCTTAACTTTATACATTGCTTTTGTGTTGTCTATAAAACAGAGATACAGATCTGGTTTTACCTCTATAGACCTCCATTTTCTTTCTCAAAATATATATAGCATTGTTGGTACCTTTGCCGTATACGAAGCAAAGGTTCTGAACATTGTTCTGGAATTATTTGTTGACCCATACCATGTTTAATTCTAAATTTCCTCCTTTCTTATGGTCATATCCTCGTTGGTAGCCAAAAACATCAATTGCAGTTAGGCACACATTTGGACACTTTAAACACCGAAATCTCGAATTTTGAAATGAATTTAGAATTGGAATTTAGGTCTATATAAGTATATACTATATAAATTATAAATGGTTATTGAAAGAACGTGCATCAGATTAGCAAAAATCCAAGAGAATTGTGAAAAGATATTCAAAGATCACGGGGATTTGCAGACATTTGTTTTTATACAGACCAAACGCCGGAAAAAGACGGACTCGACTCATTACTTAATGCACATACTTTTTGTTGTGTTATAATCCTGTAAATGATACGTTTATGGTTAAATGGATGTATTGTTTCAATATCTTACTTTTATTTTTATTCAAATAATCCCTATGGAAGAGGGTGAGATTCAGGTCAGCGAACATTACACCTTTGTTCTTCTGTGGTATTCCTATTTGGAGGGAAATACCAGACTGATCAGTAATTCTGATATAGAATTGACGAAATAGTTGGCCCAGAAGTATATGCTATGATCTTGGGAAACTACTGCACTGGAATGCACACATAGACCCCTAAAATAAACATGCCTTTGAGTTAATGAACCTTGTCGGAAAAGTTATGGGTCGTCAAGAACAACTAGAAAACAGCTAAAGACATTGCTTCATCATTATCTCCACTGAAGTCTTCTGTGGTGTTAATGGTTGACAAAAGATTTTCAAAGTTGTCATTCTCCGATAGTTATTGTAGATGTGATTCTATTATTGTAGACATATGTGTCCAAGTTATTGTCAAATAAGCGCAAAGTCTCCAATGAGGGCATGTATTGATCACGATAATCTATTCTAAATTCGTTTTAATAGAATCAGATGTGTGTTCACTTATTTATTTCTATAACAGAAAAAGGAAAGGGTGAATTAATATGTTATGCAAGGGAAGAAGTAGACAGACAGCCTTCTTTTAACCTTTCACTCCTGTGAGAATAAATACGGTATAGTGTTTTTGTGCGGTCATTGTAATTAGCAGGCACTACAGAAATAGTGCAGGTAGTTTTGGTTAGGAATTCGGTATTATGACAAAACAAATAACAAGGCGCTTACCTGTCTAGACTATCAGGAACCCTACCTTCTCTTTGGAGTCCATGTCGGTGGCCGATCGTATTGGAGTAAATATTTATCTAGTTCGTCCTAAAGCTCGGAGCAGCCTTGATATATTGGTATTATCACTGACCGATAGACGACTGGAAATGACTATATAGAAAAGGAATGCATTGTGTAAGTGCATTGTGTAAATGCATTACACGTGACAACTTATTACTTCCGGTAAAATGGCGCGAGACGATGGCTGTGTTGATTCTCATTCGTCACAAATAGAAGTGTAGTTCGGTGTTTTGGGATTCTTCATCTGGAATAGGTGGACTCATTAATGTATGTGTTAATTAGAGATCACAGCGTAACCAGGTGAGGTTTTCCCGATACAACACTGCGACAGGATTAGCAATCCGACAGTGAGAACTCAATGTGCTCGTAGTTAAATGGAATACTCAACACGCAAGTGGGCCGTCTCCAGAAAACTCTTCTATACCTGACGCTGAAAGGCAACAAAGGGTTTAGCGAATAGATAAAAAGAACTTGTTATTATGTGTGGAATTCTGTTTGTACAGGGTGCAAATAGGAACATAAAAAATTAACTCACACCTATTTAAGTGATTGTTACATCGAGATGTTGACCCATTGAAGTACATTAGAAATGACCAATGACATTTATTATTTACTTTTATGTCGTTATCACAAATGGAAATGCCATTTTTATTGCATGTCCTTCAGTTTGATTACTTAAAAGTCAATATTTTATGGAGTAAGTATCTAGCCGTTAACTCGGCGAGTTACAGAAGTCGAATGATTTTGACATTAGTGAAAGTCTTGAATAGAAAATATTGTGAATTCATTGTATGATGCCAGGAATCTAATCCTACCATACCCCGTGTTTTAGATTAGGAACGGGTATAAATGTTGAAACATATTCAGTCATGGGGATTTGAGATTCCGGGAATTTCGGAAGCTAAGAAGCGGCGGAGTCGGTCGCAAGTCCTAGGCAGTAAGCCGGAGTGTAGGACAGAATAATTCCCGGATAGAGAAGCTTTTTAGTTAGAACTTTGTAGTGATAGCTTGAAAAGCTCCAATTTGGGATATGATATAAGTCTTCAGGAAAGCCAAACTTCTTGCTTGCTAATTGAATGTTGGAATTTCTACAGTTCTAAGGGCAGTTCACGAACAGCTTAGCGTGGATCGTTATGATTGTCGAACGGCCATATAGAATTGACAAGAACGATACTAGAACTTTGGGTTGAAATTCTAGTCGCTTATCATCACGGACGGGTAGTCCGAAGGTTAGATAGAAGAAGAATCGTATTGACAGAACAGGACGAATTCATTCGCGGAAAACCAGTGAACTAAGAGATGTTTAATATTGCCTAAGATGATATACATCGAATTATAGATTTTGTAACACTGAATTTTGTAACATAGGTGTTGTAACACTGGACGTTGTATAGACAGTAAACAGGTTATATATTGGAACTGGTGTGTCGCAATATTTGAATACCAGGTGGCTTTAAAATGACAATTGTGGTGTTTCGCCTTTTCCGATACTGTCATATTTGAACTTTGCCAGCGAGTCTGATTTGAAATCTAGATAGCATGATACTTTATTTTTTGTTTTTAGTGTTATTGGTGTGTTTCTTTACTGTTACATCTATCTTCATGATGTTTTTGTGCTCCAAAATAATAATTTATTTTCCCAAAATAATCCACGAATGGTATAATTCTTTATATCCAAAATCCGACGAAGTAGTAGAAAAAAGGCGACAAATTCCATAATATACCCAGTACAGACGAGGGCCATCTCCAGAAGACTCTTCTACACCTGACGCTGAATGGCAACAAATGGTTTAGCGAATAGATAGATAGATTGACGACCGACTTAGCCATAATCATATTAATTTCAAGACCTTGAAACTGCAAGTTGAACTAATTGAATTTTGAGGAAAAACAAATTTCAGATAAGTTACCAACATCATGATTAATTGCCGCAAGCTACTGACCAGTGGGAGAATGCACTGATGATTTCAAGAACTCAACCATACTTTTAAAAAGAGAAAAGATGCAGCAAACAATTGCCTGTTGAAGGCCACATTATTTCCGTAGATTAGAGACTGTGCATCAACAGTCTTACATAGTCACTATCAAGAAAAATATGGCAGAAAATACGTGAGTTCAGTTCCTGGATTTTGATTTTTATTAATGACAGAAATAATTATGTTATAATTATTATAACATATAATATATTATAAATATACTATATCATATACTATACTATATTATATAAATAAATTATAATATAATATATAATTATTACAATTGTTATATTATAAGAAATAATAAATGAAGGCCTCTGATATTCTTTGCCACGAAATGTTGTTAGTGAACATAATGAGTTATCAGAACATTGGCGCATCCTATTTAAATATGCTGTAAAGACCGGTGACGACCAATCACGGACTGTTTCCCATCAGTTGCACAAAGTGACTATGTCATATGTATCTTATTCAGACTAATTCGTGGACCTATGCACAATACCGAGTGTTGTTTACTATTTGTTTCTGTGATTCTTTTATTTACAAAATGAATTGTCAGGTTTCAATGCCCATGTAAGTCGACGTTTGCTGTTGCTGAGTTTTAGTTTAGTTTCATTTTACAGTTTCCAACAGTAGTTTGCTGCTGGTTTTAACAAGCTTGTTGAGACCAGGTGTGAGATAAATCTCAATTAATATTAACAGAAGGGTACGTAAGTAGCAAGTAGCCTCAATCTGTTATTGTGTCATTTAATTGATTCATTGCGTTTCCGCTCCATCATCCCGTGACTCTACATTTTCCTCTGTCACACCCTTTACTCTACATCGTCCCCGCCCCATGAAGTCCCTCAGAGGACGACCAGTTTCAGCCGGTAACTTACTTAGGTTACCACTATTTTATGAACTGTCCAACTGCCGTTACTGAAATCGAAGCAAGATGCGCAGGTTGCCAGGAACGTGCTCAATACTATGTGGTCTCAACTGCAGAGTCGGACATTTCACATGGTAACACGATATATTGTTTGTCGCAAGCATCTACTGATCTCGCACAGTACAACGTTGTTCTTATGTTTGATACGAAAGTAGAGTTGATTACAGGAACACTGTAGTTTGCCTCTTCACATTTTCTGTTTAATTAATTGAGTCATATCCTCAGTGCTTTTCAACTATTGTTGCATTTGTATATACCACTTTTGCGAGAGTGCTTGACATGAAAACCTTAAATAGTGTTTGCTTAATATATTCTTGAAAAGTAAAACATTAAATAGTGTTTGCTTAATATATTCTTGAAAAGTAAAACATAATTGCATTCATTTATTTTAAAGTAGTTCTATACCTCGGGGGTTATGTTTCGCCAAGTCACAACCTCCAATATTTTTTATGGTAAAAAGCTATGATACTAAAAAAAATTGGATTAACATTCACGGCTGAAAAGGAGTTCCTCAATATAAGAGGTCCTTTTTAAAAAAAAAATATTGTTAAATGTTACAACCATTGCGTTCGATACAGTTCCTTCAGTCCCTAAAGCGTTTCTATGGGATTTCTTAAAAAAAAAGAAAGAAATCCATGTATTTGTTGTGTGTCTAACCACCCATGCACCATCTTTTGCACCTTTCATCTGACATAAATTAAAGATGCCTCGACACCTACCGTACATACACTTTATGGTACTGTATCACATCATTGAAGATGTGCTATGCTGAACCTTGACTTATGTCTAGATTTGCTGCAAAAGTAACACAGTATGATTTCAACGGCTGTATGATCACTACTCACTCCATGTGCCGGACACGGTCGTGACATACTTCTCACAGATCGGTATGATTTGTCATTTTTTCAGCTTGTCTGCTATATCGGAGCCTTTCTACTCGATAATCCGATTTCGGCATGACCTCTGTGTCGCATTCACTCGCTATGGGACGCGACAGCCAATCCTGCCCCTAAAACATTAAAATTGGCATCTTATGACACGCATGACATATCATAGCGTTACAATTCCTTGCTGTATATTTCCGCAGCATACGGCCCACTTATTACTAACAAAACCCAATTATACGTACCTATTTGTAAACACCTAGTATATTCAGCAGAAAAACAATGAGTGTTTTTCTTCTTGTTTCATATTTAGGAATTAATCAAGATGAAGCTCTATAAGCTCTATGTGCAAAATGAGGTTTACCCATAATCTCCTTGCATATCCAGAAGGCTTCAAAAGTAGGCAATACTCCGAGAAGAAACCGACTACTCAGAGAGGGACTATGTTTGTATGCAGACAGAAGACATGGTATGTTCCAGCATTCCTTATGCAGAATCCAATCACATGAACATTTGCAACCATTTAGTGGTATCAATGTTGGCCACTTAACTCAGTCATATGACGGCATGGCTTCAATATGTCTAGATAGTGGTATAATAGTGTGCACACCAAAGTTAACATGTATGTGTCGAACTATCTTGCAGAGTTCACTTAAATAAGCAACAGTGTCCAGTTAGAAACAAACATATGCCTACTTTTGTTGCTTCATTCCGAAGTGTGAAAATCTTGTTTATATTTGTTCACTGAATGATCGTTCAACTTTCTTATGTATCGTGTAATAGTGTGTACCTCAATATCTTTCAATCTCACACTATTAAACATTTACGGTATGTACAAGGATATTTAGTGTCATATTTTCTAATATTATTATCCATTTTAAAAATCTTGAATCATTGAGTCAATGCGTTCTTAAATGTAATAAAACATCGATAAGAGAAATGAATGCTGGTGCAGTCACAACAAAAGTGTTTCAATGAATGTCTATGTTCCAATTGACGATAGCAGTCACATTTACACACGTTCGGTGAACTATATTGTAAGAACAAAATAATAGTAATAATTGAACGAATTCAAAAAGTCTTTAAAATATTGATCAGTAAGTAACTTGATGGCTTTCTAGAGTAGGCTATTCAGTTTGACATTTTAATGCTCTTAAAAAAATTGTTCGACGAGCTAAAAGCTCTAGATAACACCACAAAAAAGAAGATAAAGCACCAAAATGGCAAATATGTTCATAATGATGGTTTAATGTAGCTTGTTGGCTAAAGACATTCTGCTCTTAAGTGCCCATGACCTTGTGCACCGTTGTATTACAAACACTTTCACTAGCGCTATAACTATATCACTTGGCATGTTCTCACACCGATAATTGACTTTCTAACACTTATACTGCAGAGAGGGCACCCTTTCCTCCAAACTTGTATTAGAACGTGACCTTTGACAATAGAAGGCCTGTATATAGAATTAATTAGTGCTTCGTTCGTTAGTTTTTGATTATCGTGATTTTCGTTGATCACTATGTATATACTTGGAGTCGCCTTGGCTATTTTTGGCATGCGACTCCAAGTACATAAATAGTTAGTGACCAACGAAATACCCGACAAATAATACAAAAAATGTAACGAATGAAGTCCTAATTAATTATGTACATGGGTCTTCTACAACCGACGGTCTCCATTAAACACATGGGATGAGGTCAAAACAAGATGTTTTAGTTCTAAATGTTTAAAGGACATAGTAGTAGTTTATTGAGCTGCTGAATGCTTTTTCTTAACAGCTAAAGCCGTTTGAGGCATCTTGTGAAGTAAAATTGTTGCCTGTTTAGACAGACAAGCATCAAGAGGTGACAGCTGGCACTGTTTTTATAAGTCGTATTTATTCTGAACATTGTTTACAACTAGCATCATCAAAAGTTTGATTAAAAGTTTCCTCATTATCAATGTTCAAAGTGCTATTTTACCGTTTAGCTAAGATAACTTGTTTCAATATTTTCCGTTCTCATGGGCTAGTGCATATATTAATGTTAAATCAGCTGTGCGGGCTAGTATAAATTTGCGTGACAAGCTGTATTTTGTTTAACTCAGCTGCTGTAGGATGGATATTTTCATACGATGTGGTGCAATATATTAAACCATAGTTTCATTTCACCCATGTTCATGACTCACTAAACACAAGTCAGAATCTATATTCTTCTCTGCGTTCCTTTAAGAGTTGAGTAGTAATTCATAGCAAGGTCAAACAAGTGTTGCGTGAGGCAGCAGCGAACTGGTCAAGTGCTTCTTTCTATTCTATTTTTGCGAAGAGTCTAGGAAAGTAGTCTAGAGATTTAATGTTAGGAGAGTAACACTTGCTGCCACACATGAAGATGCTCATAAGTACACACCAAAAAAGTACGCGTCCTAGTGAAATGGTTAGTCGTCGCATGTCATTAAAAATCTTAGCAGATGATATACAGTTATATTGAGGCTCTCTTATGGAAGCTTTGTAGCATGTCATCTATACAATTATAGATCCCATCTGAGTAGAAGGCTCATTCGATAGTCATTGTATTAAGCTGAAGTCTCTTGCGTATGAAAGAGAGATTAGAAACTTCACCCCACCGCACACAGGGAGTAAGAGCTAATCGCTCGCAATTCCTGGGGTTCACAATCAATCAATCACTTTAGGACAGCCACATTAGTAATTAGTCGAAATTTCACTCAAGGACAGTCGTTGGTTATTTGGTTGCTGATCCAGAGGTCCATCGGCTCATGCCCTTTGACCCAATGACATTAAAATGGCATATTGCTGGGAAGTCTGTGGATTTTCGGCCCACCCTGGGCCAGAGCCAGAGAATAACTATGACACCACCAGGAAGGTAGGTTTCAACCTATGCACTGCTTCAAGCCAATGCAGTCAAGATAGGGTTCACTGAGCTCATTCCCCGCCACCAATTGACTACTGAACTTCTCCATTGTTCCAGGCATGCAACCAAATGTTCATGTCAAAAGGATTGTCACGTTCTGAGTCACTGTGCCTCTATGATGGGCCTCAGCCATTGAAAAAAACAGTGATGTCAGTTTCCTCCTCTCCAGTGCTACACAGTACATCTCTGGCTCCCTCCCAACTACAGAGGGTGCATACATATATTCAAGCAAACATGAAACACATTGCATCAACAAAATAAAAGCATGAGAAGCATAATTGTATAGATGACGTGCCATGAAGCTTCTATAAGAAGATAACCTCAATACAACGGATGTCATCTACTAAGGTTTTCTGTTGCATGGGTGGCTTGTCTAGTGGGCCATTGTTGAGACCCAGCGACGCAACCGCATGCGTACTCAAGGACAGTCACATCAGTAATTTATCAAAATTTCATCCGAGGACAGCCAACCTAGTATTAGTCAAAATTTCACTCAAGGATAGCCACCGTAATATGTTAAAATTTCACTTCAAGACAGTCACCGTAATATTAGCCTAATTTCACTACACGACAACAACAGTAGTCATCATGCGATATATTATTTCATAGAACGCGGTCTTCCTTATGAATTCTCTGAACACTGCGATTTTGGGCGAGCTGACCTGCCGCAGCTAGAGTCATGTTTAAACAATCTCTGCAGCAAAATCGTCTTGGGCGCCCTCTTCCGCTGTTGCTCTTAACTATATCTTCAGCTATTAAATTACAGCTTTTCAGTTATTATCTGCCTTCACTACATTTGCTTGTAGTGCCACGGTAGTAATTAGTCAAAATTTCACTTCAGGACAGTCACGATAGTACAGTATTAGTCAAAATTGCACTCCTCTCGAATAATAGATTAGCTACAGTAATAATAGTACAAATGTAACGTCATATGAGAAATATTGCTATCTATTTATCTGTCTATATATCTCTCTGCCGCGTTAGCGCAGTGGTTAGCGCACTGGCTTCGCATATGAGTGGTCCTGGGTTCATTCCCCAGTTGAGGCGGAAATATTTTCAGATCGCAACGGCTCCCAGGTCGACCCAGCCTTAAATGGGTACCGGATTAATCCGGGAAGTAAAGACTGCGAGGGAGAGGAGATGGCTACCGCCCTCATTTGCAGAGCCTGTGAAATGTGAGATCGCTAACATCTCACACCCCTACGGCATTAATAAATGCTATGGGTTACTTTACTTTTACTATATCTCTCTGTGTGCGTGCGGATGCCTTTCTCTCATCCTTATCTTATCCTTGATTCTGAATCTGAAAATATAAATCTATCCTGTGTTCCTTCCAGCTTTGAAGTACGGTGCATAGTGCAGAAACCCGTTTTCTCTAGTTCGAGCGATGTGATGCTGCTGTGTGTTATTATTGAGGTCCATAGTCATACTCTCTTTGGTGGTTGTTCTGCCAACAATCTCTCTTGGTCTTCCTTTTTTGCCATCTGGTACCCATTTTAATGCAAGTAGTACCAGTACACATATGATACTGTTTTATTGTCACTGATACCATGAATAGCAAAAATAGTGCCAATGAGAAATAATAAAACAAAACCAAAATATTTTTAAAAAAAAGGAACGAGGACATTCATGGACGTGGATATTGTCATGGCAGCTTTAAGATGGCTCTTGGAAACCATGCTGCAGGGCTGCTATTGTTTTTTATTCTCAGTCCATAATTTGGAAGTTCTAAACCAGATGGTATGCCATGAATAGGTAACATACATAGTTAACTCTGGTTTTGATCTACTGTCCAGGTCATGCCGAAATGCATGGAAATGAGCGAGCTGACATGCTGGCTACAAGAGCACATGTGGGCACTTTGAATATGGACAAAGGGGAGATCTTGAGAAAAGAACACTGCATTGTCTATTGAAGACTGAAAATTCACTGGACGAATCTGTATTACAAAGAAATTCGGAGTCAAGTGTGGGACAAGTAGTGAAGGTCATGAGGGGTTGAATTAGGCGCATGAAAAATCGGCGTGCAACGGGAACAAGCCTACACAATATTCACTATCTGCTAAAATAAACTGTGCAATCATGTCAGTTCTTAACCTTTAGTACTCTGCATTTACATTTCATTATTTTCCCCTGCCACTTCATTCATTCTTTCTTCTTTTTTTTCCTCTACACGTTCTTTGTAGAGGGTGTTTGGGCAAAGCAATAACTTTTTTGTTTTTAGAGTTTTTGATATAATTTATTTTTATGGAAATAAGGGAATGGTTACTGAAGGTAATGATATAATTTTTGTTGGTGTATCTGTAATTTGTGAAAAAATGGTGAAGATGAAATGAGAAAAGTAAAATTTTATGTTGACATAAGTAGTGACTTGTCTATTCTTGCTCGATATATTCAACTCTAGATTTAGACCTTCTGCATCTATATGTCTAGACCTGTTCTATTTCTAATGTCATTTCATAATCAAACTAACAAGTCCATAATATTGTCTGTGAAAAGAAATAAAACACAGCTGTCAATATGGCCATTAGACACGTGTTCGTGTTTCTCTGCCTGCGCCACAGATTTCTGAAAACAATTTAAATAGTGCTTCTGTGATTAGTAACACTATTTTCCATATATTGAGTAGTTTGTTAGTGAAGTTTGCATTCCATTTGTTGGCACTGGTGTTTTCTATCGGGCACAACTTAACCGGATGAAACAGATGATCAGAATTCAAGGCGTAGTGCATACTTGTGAACTGATGTTTAATACACTTAAACAAGACTAGGAATATTCTCTATACACGACTACAAACACGTAAAATCTCATATAAGTTGATACTGTATTTCGGAAAAACATAGGAAATATCCATGTCTTGGAATCAGTCACACTAATGTAGTACTATTAGATGTTATTGTCCTGTGAAATTAATCACTGAATATGCAACTAACCTATTGAGATAATCACTGAACATGCGAGTAACATGTTCAGATAATCACTGAACATGCGAGTAACTTGTTCAGATAATCACTGAGCATGCGAGCAATTTGTTCAGATAATCACTGGACATGCGAGTAACTTGTTCAGATAATCACTGAGCATGCGAGCAATTTGTTCAGATAATCACTGGACATGCGAGTAACTTGTTCAGATAATCACTGAATTTGCGAGTAACTTGTTCAGATAATCACTGGACATGCGAGTAACTTGTTCAGATAATCACCGAACATACAAATAACTGGTTCAGATAATCACTGGACATACAAATAACTTGTTCAAATAATCACGGACATACGAGTATCTTATTCAGATAATCACTGAACATGCAAGCAACATGCTCAGATAATCAATAAACCAGGTCCGTTCTAGTGGCACCGAATCGCCTTGCAACTAAAGTAAACAGGTTTTCCGTACTTGACCAACCACATCCCCCCAAAAAGATGTGATCTCGTCAAGTCATTCAACATGTGTACTCAAGTCACTTACAAATTACAAGGACTATTACAATGTTTGTGTTTCTGAGGATACTTCAATACTTGTACGGTATGTTAGTTGTTGTAATAGTCCTTGTCTCGATTGGTCCGTTCTCAGTGACTTGAGTACATAGGTTGAAAGTCTTGACGAGATAGCATCTTTTTTTGGGGAATGTAGTTGGTCAAGTACGGAAAACATGTTTCCTTGAGTTGCAAGGCAAATCGGTGCCGCTAGAACGGACCTGGTTAAATTCCCGTCAGCTTTAAAAATTATTTTCATTTTTCCTTATGCTTCCTACTTGAATTTACTTGGATAACCTATGTCATATCTTAATCGGAACGGAATCATTGTCCCTTTAGAGCTTTCTTTAAGGGTCCAAACAAATGTAAATCACATGGCGATATGTCGGGACTGTAGCGTGACTTTCGTGTACAGAAAATAAACATGAATTCGTTCGTTACTATTTATTTAATTGTCGTGTTTTTCGTTGGTCACTATTTATATAATTTGAGTCGCCTACCAAAAATAAGCCAATACCGACCAACGAAAGGCAGACTTTCAGGTCATCTGTACACATGTCTGTTATACTCTATATATTGCTGTATATCTGCCGACGGTCACGGCTTAGACTAGATGTGGCAGACTTCCCATAGTGTCCGTACAAACGCTTCTCGCACGTCATTCGCGACAAAGTGGTGCGAGCATTGTCGCGCAACAGAATGTCACCGTGCGTCATCATGCAGGTTCATTTATTATGTATGGCTGTATGCATCTTGTCTAGTGTGCTCTTGTAGACGATAACATTGATATTCACACTAGCCTTTTTAAAGTTCAACAAGTGCCATTTTTTGTCAAAAAACAATGAGCATAACCTTTCCGGGGAGGATCATTTGTTATCTGTCGTCCTTCCCGAAGCATCCTTGCCTACTCCGTCACTGTTTTCTTGGATAAAACATTTTGCAAGATATACTGCCTGCATTCATTTATGAATTTTGGTTGGTCCCACATCCTTCGGTTGTAAGAAACTGAATCACTACTCGTTATTAAAATGTGGACGAATTCGTTATCAGACGCACCATATTGTCGACTGCCTGCACAGGGCACTTAGACAAACGAAAAGAATGACCAGAAGACAATTTGACAATTTCTTAATCGATGTGTACTTATTACATCAGTGATGACATAGCTGACGCAGTACCGCCGTGGTATATATATATATATGCGTGGAAAGTTGAAAATTATATATATATATATTATGTTGAATATTATATATATATATATATAATATTCAACATATATATATATATATATATATATATATATATATATATATATATATATATATATATATATATATATAATTTTCAACTTTCCACGCAGGTCAAACATTCATATTTGTATTATTACAGTTACTGCTAATAGCGACAATATATAGTTCACAGTTTAGTAATTTATTCTTCCGTTTTCCTCATTCATCCACCCCCTTCTCCAAGTATGTATATTGCACACATATATTTGTGTGCAATATCTCTGTTTCTCTCCCTCCATCCTGTTTTCGTTAAGGAGCCATGTGTTATTGTGTGAGTTTGGGAAAACGTAAATAAAGAGAGAAAATAATTTGTAGAATGAGAAGTAGAGTGTTTATTGAGTAAAATGCAGTAGTTAGAGTTTAAATGAAAAGAAACACATGCTGTACAAAATTAGAAATTATCAGGCACAAATTAACACGTTCACGACAACATTGTAATAACTACTACTGCAAATAATAATATAGCAATAAAAAATGGATCTACGGAACAGACACCACCTTTGTTACGTCATGTAGTGCGGTAATAAATTGAGAGATTCTAACACACACCCATCTGGCATCACAGATAAACTTCGTGCAGCCACAACGCAGGATTGTGTCGTTTTCTACCCCAATCTCCTCACCCCCTCGGTCGTCTGGTATACATACTGTAGGGTGAGAACAATCATGAATCCTTGTGTCCTGAAGTAGGTAACGCCATTACTCGAACACCGCGCATATTAGCCTGTTCTCATTTTGTGATAACGCCCAATCGTTGGTTTTGAAAACATCTTAAATAAAAGAGGTGAACACCGTCCAGACGTCTAGGTCTCATCACATTAAAAAGCAACAAACGTTCTAATTAGGCATTATGTATTAGATCGGTTGATTATTCTCTTCACACACCGGACACGTCCATAGGTGCTCAGATCTCCGTTTCAGTAAATCTCTCAGGATATAACCGCTGATGGTTCCGGGTCTATGTTGGTTCACTACTCTTTTGAAATTTTTGTCAGGTGTTCTCTACGGGCCACGCCCATTCTCACTCCTAATGTATCTCAAAATCCTCTGATCGAGAGGACTCACGAAGAGCAGTGTTGCATGGCTCAAAGTGGTGACACCATGATATGTCACCTGCACTATTCTCGACATAAATGCATTACTCTCCGCACGGTAACGCTGCAGATGGCTCAAACTCCCGGTCATTCGTTACTCCTATTGATGTTCAGTCAATAACCGGGGTATTCTCTGAGAACACACCTTCCGCGTCCGTTCGGTCCATAGGCTGACAACTGTTGTGATGGCGAGGCTCGCTAATTGGTGGGCCCGTTCATTTCCCTCCATGCCCACGTGTCCGGGTACAAAGATAAGCGTGAGTTTCCGTAATGCCCGCATTTTAGCTCTCTCTTCTAATGACTCCACACATCCCCTACGTACATCACTTGTTTTGACTACTGAATCATATTGAGTCACTTAGTATGTACGCATGGTAATAGGCTTGCGATTCTTGCTATTCCAGCCAGTTAAGTGCCTGCGTTGAGGCGAATACTTCCATTGTTAGACTGCTTGTTGTTGCGGTAAATGTACCACTGGCTTTGTGTACTGTTCTTACTTTTGATCTGGCGGTAAAGGCACATGCGCATCGGTGATGACGGATGACCGACCCGTTCATGTAAATCACAATATCTTGAAAGACAGTAGGAATAGGTATCAATTCCTCGCCAGGAGTTATGTCTTCTGGGGCACATATATGTTTAACGGTATCCTCGGCTCGATCCATCCATGACACATTGATTCTTGATCGCGCTACGGAGCTTCATGCACTGGCCGAGATCGGCGTAGGTAATTTTTCTGATATTTCAGCTGATATGATTGAACATATAGAAAGCAACGATGACCACCGAGCTTTACGCCGACGTAGACGCGAGAGAGGAAGCAAAATAGGGCGGGGGCAAGAAGGCAACAACTTAAGTGTCATGCTTATGAGATATGTTCCGTGTACATCAGCCTTCCGGAGTGTTAAATAACTTTCACGCATGATGTATCCGCAAACGTCTCAGAATAAAGTGGCAATGTAAAGTACTCGATACTGAAGTTCTCACCAGAGCCAATTTCTCAAGCATTCATACAATGCAGGGTATGTTGTGCGCATTCTTGACAAATATATCTCATAATAACTGATGTATGTCGAGCTCCCTCAAGGGAAAACAACTGGCTGGTTGACAGAAGAAAAGTCTCAAGGATTCAGTGTCTCTGAAGAACTTCAACACTTACTTGACATCCTGGGAGTCTGTCGGTCAGAATCACACAGTGTGGACAGCAACACCAGCAAAGCTGTTTGCATTACCTAGAAGCGTCACAAATCAGGCATGGAGAAAATGTGCTGCCCGAAAAAAACAGACACTACACAGACCCCAAATTCTAATCATAAGTGTCCCAAATGTGACAGGGGATTCCATGCCAAGATTGAACTTTTCAGTCACCTCCGCACACACCAGAGAGATGGGATACAACACAAGTCTGAAACTGTTGTCATTATCGCCTGTGATGGACGGCTATTAATGAAATAATGAAGGTCCCGTCTAAACCGTGTCATAAACAGGTGCTCCAGACTACATCATACTAACAAGAATTCGTTTGATAATGATCAAATAAGATGACACCGAAAAAGTCAATTATTTTGATGTTCATCGTCAGTGCATGATCCCGAATCGCATTTGAGATCTTATTGAGTAAAAATAATAGATCGGAACACATGTGGCTGTTGCTAAAAATACAGTTATGATCGTCGTAACATCCGATCCAAAGTAGAAGCAAATACATCAGGTAAAAGAATTGATCATGTGTTTTCAGTGCCTTAAAAGGGGGAGTAAGAAAGATCAGGGAAATAAAATATCTTGGACACATTAAAGGCATGACACCTTATTGAAGACCTTACTTGAGGTAATGTCAAAGGGAAGCGAGCAAGAGGTAGGCAGAGATACAAGTGGGAGAGTAACATCACAAGATAGACAGGTTGCAGCCTAGCAGAGTGCATCACCAAAACAAGAGACAGGGGATGTTAGAAGTATGTTGTAGCCAACCTTCGTTGCGGAGTCGGCACTTGATGATAATTAAAAGGGGGAGTAAAGACTTATAATCTGCCATGCGGTATCTGGTATGTGGTAACTAAGAAAGGCTTATATGGGTTGGCTACCCAAACGTATAGGTTTACCAAAATATCATGATGAGTGTGTTTTGGGGGAGGGGCGCAAATATTGCAGCCAATCTATAGAACCAGGATAGAAAGGAAGTAGTTATGCCAAATAGAAGATGTGTGGGAAAACGACATCGGGAGAAGAAGATTTAGCAGCTAGAATAGCTACATTGCAAAACTTGAATTTTTAAACAATAAACATTTGAGAGTCCATAACCCAAAAAGTAGCAATCTTCATTGTTTCAAAATCAGTCTTACAAGCAAGACATCTAAAATACCAAACACGAAAAGCTCATTCACAGACAAAATATCTTCGAATTATCTAGAAAACTACATTAATACTACTATGGATACCAGCTGAATGTGGCATTCGTAGTAAAGAAAAAGCAGATGAATTGGCACAAAACAAGAGGAAAGCTTCCCGCAGACCCACGTAATTCAAAGCATCAGGGACGTAAAATCTCATGCGACTTTGGTGGAGAGCACTAAATGGAAACTTATAGCAAGACAGCATTAACAAAAAGATCAGAAATGAACAGGCCACGAGTTGCCATATTACAAAACTTGAAGTTTGTATAAATAATTGCCCGTTTGAGAATGACATCAGGAGAAGATAAAAGAACTATAGTTGCCACATAGCAAAACTTGAGTTGCACAAATATTTGCCAGTTTCCTACAAGATATGAACTTAATCCGATGTTGACCATTTTTAATCCGGTAAGTAGATAAACTTAACTACATCAAGTTCGCTATTATTACTACATAAGCGAATGACTCCACTCATGACATACGCTGAAGGTGCACCGGCAAAGTTATTAATTCCTGTTGTTTGCAGAGTTCGTTAGATGTGTTGAGCTAAATGCACAGATTTGTCCACGTCATTAGTAATTGATGGAATGCTCCTGGACTAGTTATTTATGTTTCACGCGTCAGACGTTGTCGAGGTTCCCTTTAAACAGCCACACGTATACGGCTTAGAAATCAACAAGCGCAAATGAATGTTGATTCATCAAATTCATGTTGTCGAGCCTGCTTTTAACTATTGATTTATTGCTCTCAGATTTGAAAGTTGACGCCTTTCCTGGAACAATAATTGAGTTATCCTATTTGCTGGTAGTTTAAACATGTGATGATGCTATTAGTTTGGTTATAAGAGCTTTTGCAATGAACTTTTAACAGATCTTTTACAACGGTCTTTCTCATTTTGATGTTCTTTGACTAAGGGTCACATTTCTCGCATTCTCACGAGTCCTTCATATATTCCCCCTTCCCATGTTTAAGTTTCGGTTACTCATCTTCTTGAAGGTTAATTCAGCATTATAACCCCAAAATAATCATAAAATTCTGTATTTCAACCTAAATCGACTGATAACTTCTGTATTTCTTTTTGTTTCCCCATTTATGTATAAATAATATTTTACTAGAGGTAAATATACTAAGACATGTGAGCGCAATTTCAACGAAACCTGAGTATATTATGTAGAAAATACAGACATTATACAATTATAATATTGTATATGTTGACATTTAAACTAGCAGATATTTTTTCTGTTTTCTTTATTGTATCTTGTCCTTGTAACATTTATTTTATTTTTATTTATGACTCTCTTAACTTTAATTACATTTACATCTTCTGAAATCATATTTTTATCACGAATCCCCCACCCGTGTGTTGGCATGATCCGAAATGAAAGCAATGAATAGTAACTGCTACCTGCCATGCATGTTGTAAGAGTAAAACAAACATAACCACCCTTAAGAATGTTATATTTTGTGGGTTGGTCAACTCAATTCATGTTCTCAGCTATGATGAAGCCTGCTGAAAACATATACTTGAACTGTTGGAGAGGGAATGGACTTTTGACACTTGTCATGAATAAAGTCCGAAATAAAAATCGACTTAGCCGCCAATTGGGGATTGTGGGGGGGGGGGGGGGGGGGAGGGTGAAGTGAAGAGAACATGGGTTTTCTGTGGGATCGCAGGTATAAACAGGAATGAGCAAAGAAAATCATCCCAACAATTACTGACTTGTGAGAACATGGGATGAGCTGACCAACCAAACATAACCATTTTAGTAGTTGTTATGTTTGTTTTACTCTTACTACTTGTAAGGCAAATGGTAGTTACTATTTCTTGCTATCATTGAGTGCCATGTCAACAACTCACAGGAGAGAGATTGGTTATATAAATATAAATGAGTAAGATGTAAGTGCAATAAAAGTGTGAGGAGTATAAACAAAAAATTACAATCTCTGATAATGATTGATTCCCTTGCTCGTCACTCTCTGTACCAGATCCCCGATCAGTCAATTTCTAC